>JAPWLS010000882.1:0-27207 GCA_028551675.1 Tineola bisselliella
TTATTTATATTTATCACGCAATATTATTTTCTTAACACCTAATAGAACGGACCGTTTCGTTCTCTAAGTGTTGTTTATTATTATAGCGATTCAAATCCAAACGATTCCTGATTTATTGGTTATATTTTTGTGTTAAACCACAAAATTGCACAGCTAAGGCAACTTCTATCCTTAAATTTCCCTCTACAATCTTTATAGTACACTTACTTAATACCTATTAGGTAAAGTTTGGTTATATATAGCGTCTCATATAAAATAAACATGCCATAGCGCCATTCTTGTTCAATTACCTTACTCACACATCGTAAGTGCTACGGACTAACGTATTTGATGGATTATAATGTACGATCGTTTTTTTTATTGGTATCTGGTTTTAATCTACTACAGGGTAATAAAATGTCATATGAATTTTGTTAAATAGCAATTCAAAAATATTATGTTTTGTCTTGTCTTAATCCATAAACAAAAGAAATTAACTAATTCTATTATTTAATTAACTTACGAAAATTTATTTCCAATGTAAATGAGTATCGTGCCAGATGTCTAAAATATTTATTGTAGTGTAGCTTTTATGGCTTCACACACAAGTTCCAACTTTAATTAAAATAACGTTGATTCCACCGATGCCAGTGGTAGGTACTGGAAAAATACAAGTTAGGAGAGGCCCCGCAAGCGTACTGGCAAACACTCGTAAATTTAATGTACCAGCTGTAATGGATTTCCTTATGTCAACACTACGTCCTCGTGCGGAGCCTTAAACAATCAAAATGAAGAAAAAATCCTTTATTTGTATTACTCCAATGAAAAGAAAAGTAGCTTGTTTCTTATATGCGTGACTGGAGTCGAATGAATTTATGATAACTTGCGCGGTTTTTTAACAAATGGTTTGTTGAGTACGGTTGGCAAATTCGATAGTGATTTTTTCTTTTACAGATTCAAAATTACTATTTCAATAAAATTTTATTAAGAAATAAAATTTGTAGGGCGACTGTACCTATTTCTGACACGTACGACGTTACCTTTTAAAATGTTATAAATAAATAAATACCTCGCAAACATTTCTTGCAAAAAACTTTTTTACGGTCTCCTTTACTTTTTTATGAGCACGTGCTAGAAAACGTTCGCGTTTTTGTGAATGCAAATATAATGAGGAGGTTAAATGTTGACTATTTTGGACGACCTCATTACTATAGTTTGTTTAGTGGTAGTAATCATCTCCGCTTACCTTATTAGTGTACGTTGTCAGGTTGTCAGGGACTTGAACTCAGAACAGCAGACTGGGTTAATAATAATCACCAGTCGGCCTATTATATGTTACGTGCCAGTTTTAAGATATAAAATGCTTTCCCCCGTTGAATGTCGTGTTAGCTTAGGGAATTTCGGTGCCATACCTTGTAATGAAAGCGACACATAAACAAAATATACCGTCGACATGGCCATAACTCAGTGCACTCACCCTCCTGCTCCTCTGGGTGCTGTACGTTTGGCCTAAAAGTAACCTCGGCTATTACAACACTAAAATATTTAGTTACATAGCATGTATTTATTTTCCTTGTTCCCCAAAATTTGTTCTGTCTAATTTGATAGCAGTTCGGTGTATGTACACATATTATTTTGTATGTTGATATGTAATATGTAAATGTGGGTATGATATTTGTTTAATACAAATTACAATTTAATATTTATGATTAGAAACGTGTATGTAAAAATGCATTTGTTTATAACATGTGCTTCACTTACATGATGCAATATACCTTCAGTATATGAAAGAATACTATATTTACTGTCAGTTTTATATGACATATATGATACCAATGAGCGTACACACATAGCATTCCTTAAGGTGGAACGAAATACTTTTAATGAAACATTTACATTGATTGTTAACGAATACGAGGAGATTTCCGAAGCGTACGGATTAAAATTTACTATTTACATTAGGATATATCCAATAAAATATCTATTTAAATAATCCGTAAAATGCTAACCGTCGAAGCTTCATGAAAGATAAATGTAACGTCAATTTTTGTATCATATATATTCTAGTTCAATATGGATAATAGGATTTCTATCGAAATAGGTATTCTCTATATTATGCCATATAATTTGTAGAATAGAGCCCTCAACAATTTCCTCCCCTTTTCTGTTTTCAATAGCGTTCGAATTTAATCTGGCTATTTCAATTCATTTGGCAGTTTTCCGTGGTTTTATTGCTGCGGGGACTACGTATGATATAAATTTCAGTTAGCAACTGTCTACTCAGGTGGAAGAGGCACTTTTTCTTACTGTATATTAATGAAGCCTTACACAATCTCAGGCGATATCTAAATAATTTATAGCTACAGCAGGTGTCGCGTTGGAAGACGAATTTACATAGCAGGTAAAGAGAAAGGAGGGGCTATAATTTATCACCACGCGTATTTTGTTAGCTCAAAAACCGATGAATTTCTGATAATAAGGTCAAAGTTTGTCGTGTTCTTCGTAAACCAATTTTGAGTTCGAATTTCGAACACATTTCTTCCCCGATTGTTGAAATAGCTATAAAGTTTAAGGGTGTGTTGCTGTATCCGTTTAATATGAAAATTACCAATTTGAACTTTCAAAATTGCCACATTATTAGCCTGTATTAAATTTTACGTTAGTGCCGATTTTGAAATTATAATTCTATTCAAAATTCAATATTAACAGATACAAATAAATAGGCACAAATAATGTAGACTGTAACAGTACAATTAATAAAATATTTTTGTTCAGGCAGGGCATTTAACCCAAGAACTGCCATATAGCAGCCTGTATCGTGTTATATTTTGAGATTAAAACAATTCCTATAATAAACACGTCTTAAAAAAGTACAATCTACACTAGATTTAGTCGTATTATCGGACCCGAAACACTAACAAATAAATCTTTCAGAGAAGCAATGCGAGTTAGATTAGCGAATGTTCTTTCTTTTGTTATAGTACAGATGTAACGGGGTAATAACAATCGGAAGCCGAAGTAACAGAATTACTGGGGCGAGCTTGAAGCCCGCTATTGCTTTCCGAGCAAACAACGATGCAATAAACCCGACCAAGACGAGTGTAAGTCCCTACTATCTTAATACTACTTTTATCCATCGGACGGGCCCCGACACATGTCGCTTTGTGAGATTCCTTACTTTTATTTTACTTAAACTATATATTATTCTATAAAAAAACATAGCAGTTTTTCTTAATGACGAGTTATTAATAGATACTAAATAAAAAATACAAAGTCAATGACTTGCATCCAAATTTAAAGAGTGTCTTTGTTCTTGCTTTCTATACCAGTTATGAGTAACAAATGAGAAGTGGGTTTGCTCTAATGTATAAAAACTATATGAAAATGCTTACACCGCCTAACATCTGTCGGTATTTTTACGATACTCATGTAGTACATCATATTGTTAGTTTTAAAATGGTATTTGTTCTATAGTTTGAATCTAGTAATCCCAAATATCCTTTAAAAGTTCTAATTTTATTTTACCTACTCTTTATGATGTCAGTTTCTTAATAGAAATAAATAAAGAAGAATAGCAGAGAAAAATAAACCCAATTTTAAAAAAGAATTTTTAACAAATCACAAGGGCATGTAATTGTTTTAAAATTTGTCTTTAGGGAATTAAAGGGATACACAGTGTGGGCCGCCTCCTGCAATTGGTACGGACATTTTTTCGCATTATTTATTCACAACTGAAAGCGGACGGGAGCTACTCGAAAAATACGTGACTGTTACTATCTACATAATGTATAAGCACCATCCAAGAAAATCGTCCAGGTGTTCAGAAGGTATACTTAACGTAATTTCAACTTTTTCTCTTTTCGACATTGATTTATGTCTACAACAGGCATATTAAAACAGAACGATATCATAACTGAAATAGATGTCACTAAAATATAATTTATGTGAAACAATAATACAATACATTTTTCATATACTTTACCATATCCCAGAATGAAACAGCTCTTTCTTTTAGCTTCCTAATTTACAATTTGATCTTTGGTGGTAACCCTAACCTGGGGGGCTACTCGGGCATATCCGAAGTTTCGTGACCTCTGTAGCCTACGTGAATTTTGACGTATAAGCCCGTAAAAAGTCCTGTCAAACGTCCGTAAAATAAGCCCTGAGTTGCCTATCCGTCGTGAAGTCACTGTCAAATTCGTAATTTCGTCAATGCCCGTATTTTTGTCCGAAGTTCGGGCGCCTGAGTAGCCCCCCTGATTTGAACACGTCAACTTTTGATGCAAGTTTTAACGATCACCTGACGCTACATACATTACCTAACTCTAATCTGTTACAAGTAAGTACAATAATCCAGTTGTCCAGAAAGGACAATAATGCTCAACTCAACTCATTAAGCCTTATGCCTGAAATGGAAGTATGATAATAACTCACAGAGTGCTGTCTAAAATATGATACACGCCCTATATTTTAACAGAAATTCATATATGTACATTGTACACGAACTAACATGTCACCTTAGCTCGACTTGAGGGATTCTTCCCTTTAGCTTCTTATTTGAGAAAGTAGTAAACCTACCATTGATGTCTATAAATTTATAGTTGAATATTTGACTGTTGTGGTCACTATAAATGGATCGGAAATATATGTAGTTCATATATATACTTTATATTTATAAATTTTAGCGTCTCACCGTACCTTAAAATGTGTCCCAATTTTGTTTTAATTCCAGCCTTATCTTATCGAAGTGTGACAGTGTCCCTTGCGTGTTTTCCGTACACCGCCACTTGATACGCAATCGTTTCGTTTTATGGTATTCTGGATAAACATTCGTACCCAAGTTTTGATAAGATAGCGTTATTTTACTTCCTAATAAAGTTCGGGAAGTGAGCTTTCTATTTAGGTTATCAAGAACTTAAAATACTTCAATGGAATTTGATTAGTTTTCAAAAATTTTGAAAATTGTATTAAATACGAAATGATGAGCTTTCTGAAACGCATGTCGTAGCGTCCACGTTTGAAAAACATTTAGGAAGTAATTGCAGATGAAGGAACAGTTGGTACCTTATATGCAGATCCGTGTGCTGAGTCATGAACTTGCGAGTTATGGACCAATATGAATGAGCTATAATGATTTGTACAACGAGTTAATTGCAACAAGAGTTGGCTTTTAGATTCCGTGGAAGTTATTAGTTCTTATAATCTTGACAGATGATTTCTAGGCTCAGCTAAGCGTACCATAATCATCTAAGGGCCCGAGTTACGTTTCTCAGGAAATTAGTGAAAATCCTCGGGAGTGTATGAAATATTAAGTCTATTAATTACATGAAATTACAAAAGACTCGCGAAGTAAGCACTGTCTTGAGAATGCTTCGGGTTTGTTTCAATTCTACTGTCAAAATTTGTCCTTTATTTTTATCAATATATTTACTTTAAACGTAAATAATATGACTCATACACGACTCGCACACGAAACGTTGGCAATTCTAAAATAGACTATATATTAGTTGTTTTATGAAGCCGGCATGGTGGAGTTAACGGCAACTTGTAAACGTGTCTTGGTTGCAGCAGTAGTAGTTACCTGCAACGTAATAATACCGTAATAATACGTATTAATATCAAAAATAATAAATAGGTCAAATTGTCGGTCCAAATGGCACAATTCCAAAAGTTTCTTAGAGATTTTAATGATCGTATGATCCCTATTCGCCACAGAATTGCGGAGTCGTTGTTTTAATTACCTCCTGGTATAATTTCCTAGCACTAGATAATTTCCTGCTCGTCAACTTTTATGAAGTGAGAAAGTGTTGTTCTTGTTTGTTCAGGTATTTGTACAACTTCTGAGTTGGAATGAAAATCTTCTACTTTCACTGTGAGAAAATTATATTGTGTTTTGAATTCAATTAAAAATTTTTTTTCAAGTTATTCTTTAGAGTTAGGTTATTATGTAATATTTTTTAATTTATTATTTAGTATTACATTCATTTAATTAAATACATTTTACGTGTAATGTTCTGTATTTTACGGGTAGAGTTTGTTCGATGTGTTTTTATTTATGAAAAGAATAGTCCACCTTCCACGGTTAGGCAATTTGTATATACGAATATACTATAGATATAGCTTTTGTTGTAGACGTGCGGAATGTTGGCTCTTGTCATTTACAATATGCCTAACCCTCGATGACATGTGAAACACACGTAATGAAGAAGGACGTATCCGTTACATATTCCTGTTTTTATGACGAGGGCGGTTCCGTAGCGAATAGTTAATTAACATTTTTTGTTAGTATATTTGAAGACAAAAATAACTTTTAGTATATAACAGACAATATTCATTCATTGGAATGCGAACGTTAGCTATGCTTCAATTTACTGATAAATATAATAACATCTTTACAGAACTCTGAGGTATTAACCTCTATAGCATAAACAAATTTATAATACAATTGCTGTAAATAATGGAATCATTGAATTTATTATTCTCAACGTTTGCTTGAATTCGTAGACTGTATCATTACAATTTATTTAATATGCGCGAAAACCACGGGCGAACGTAACTTCTTTGGTTGATGTCTAGACTAGTCCGATGTTTTAGAAGTAGATAAAAACGAATTTAAATGAAATTACACATATTTATTTAAAATACTTACGCGTCATGACAACGTCTGGAATCTTCTCTTGTAAATTTAATTCAGTGATCTATAATTAATAAATATACAATTCAAATATTAGGACGTATTTATCAGGTCGGTTATGTTATAAAAGAATAGTAACTTAATTTTCGAAATTTATTCTATATTATTTTATTTAGCAGATGATTTTCTACAAGGCAAATTTAACTTGATAAAAATGCATAGATGTGCTTCGAAAACATAAGCTAAAATGATGTTCAACATTAGCATTTTGTAAATTAACAATGAAGCGCTCATTGCAACGTAAACAGAACCCTGACGTTAACAAAAGACTTGCAATCTCATGTGGCGTGACTTGATTACTGGTTAATGACTTCGCATAACTCATGAATATATGAGTTTGTATGGAAACGACAACTGTAAGCAAACGCAACGGCTTCGCGGCTGTGCTCTTAGAAGCCTCGTTTTTAATGAGAATCCTTCTACTTGTTTCGAATATAATTATATTATGCTATATAAATAGATTCAGGTGTATATAATTCAGCCTTACTTCTAAAACTAATATAGTCAAATAAAGGTCTATACAATAATTTTAGTTAATATTGTGTGTGGTTTTGTTGCTTTTCTTGTTTTTGTATTATTCTTGTCATTAAATTATTGTAACTTATATGTTTTCAACTCGAGTAATATTTAATGTATGATTGACCACTATACATGTAATATATATGACAATGTAAGACCAACAATAGACATTCATACGATGAAATTTCGGAAATACAATACGAAATTCCATAGGCAGTGATGCGAGTAACTCTCCATTTGAATGCAGCGATGTATTCTACAAATATTGGCTGTTTATTTACTACTATGTAATGCGAATATGTACGTAATGTAACAAAAGTCGTTTACATTTACATAAAAGTTATTTTATTCCTTTTAACACAATGTAGCTGCATAAAAGCAACGGCCGTCGCTATAAAGATTTATTGGACGATGGCATCACGTCCGCTATGCCGGCTCCAAATCCTCTACGTTGTGCTTAAATAAAGAAAGACTGCATATTAAACGTTGTAAAGCGATACTCAAAGACAAAAGCAATACTTTAAATTTTACATTAATACTTAAACTGAAGCGCTCTAACCAGAACCTATGTCTAGACATTTCATTTTATTATAGGGGTAAGTCTATAAAGTACAAATCCATTAAAAATATACTTTTAATAACGTCGAGGTGTAAAGAGCAATTAACTAAAAAAAGAGGGTTGCATAATGATTGTTTTATTATAAAGCGTTTCATTCACGACATGCGACCATGCAACGCTTTGTGACGAAAATGTTCGCTGCGCGTGTTAGAATAAAAGGTAGGAATAATACGTTTGGTATCCTATTCTTATCTAAAACAATTCGAATATTTCAAATAACTAATTAATTTTGTTTCACTATTATTACTTGTAAAATCTATGTTTTATTCTTTGAAAGTTTTACTAAGTAGATATTTTTGATGTAGCTTAACATTATTTAAAAATGGAATTGTTGTTTTGAAGAAATAACAATTGTATCATAAATGAAATGTAACGTATCTACTTTCTATTAAAATAGAAAGGTCTCGGGCTTATCTATTTGTTATTTAATAACAATTTTATAATAATTAAGTCACTTCCAACTAGCACAACTCTTTCTATCGATGATTTATAAAAAACACCCTCAGCTATCAAACTCATTTTAAATTTAATTGTACTAAGAATAAGTTCACAAAATGCATTGTGATTATCGATGCGTGTCAACTCTTTCTCTCTGTGAATTCGAATATAGGAGCTGAAACTGCACCACATTTTACTGTCAGCGCCTGTTATTGTATTTCTCAAAATTTTAAACGGTTTAATGTCTACATGGAGACTACTGCATTGAAATGAAATGAAAATCGTTTATTAGCATAGACAGTAGGCACTCAAGACGTGCGCTTGCTCATCGTTAGACAAGAAACTCGTCAATCTTAGCCTGTACATTAAATAATTAACAAAAAAAATCTGAATTTTAATTCAGAAAAAAAAGAAAATAGTAATATATAAATCACATAATTCACAAGAATTAAATTGATTTCATTGTACATTTTACAAAACAATTTGAACCCCACGGTTTTTAATAACAAAGTAAACACTAATGGTGACGTAGTTACTTGTGATAATAAGCTTGGGTGCAGGTTGTATGTAGAGGTAACTACTACCATTGAGATTTGTGTGTAGACAGCAGCCACCTCCGTTATTCTGGCTTGATAAGGTAAGATAGCAACTATGAAAATGTTACTTCTCCGATAATACAGACTAATAACCATAATTAGTAATTACGCCTATTTTTTTTAAAATTTAATGCTAACAATAATATAACAAAGTAACAACAGTAAATAGGCTTCCTGATTGATCAATATTAATTCATTTTGTATTCTAGATTGTTCTACAGCTAATCCCTGTAAGACCCTCACTCAAATGTTCTCTCAAATTGTGACATTTTCGTTGCTTTGACTTAATTCTCTTTCCTAATTACGTAAGATTAGTAAATGAAACACCTAATTCCAACGTGCCGCCATCAGCATGCCGCGCCAGAATTTTTATATCTAATCTACAAAACGAGGTGTCAGAGGGAGGACTAAGAAATGAGTCGACGCCCATTGCGTGTCACAGTAACGCCTGCCCTGCGTGACCATGCTCCATTGATCACTCCTCTTGAAAGATACGACACGAAGGACACTTTTTCTGGCAAAACAGACGCTTTTTTTGTATCCAAATTCTCAAATAAATTTCGACATTCTTTGGGATATATTGAGTAGATAAAGAAGTTAATGTTCTATATAACATTTGTTATATAAATAATATAGCGTCCCAAGACTTTTAAGTGTAATTTGTGATTTAATCAAGTTTCTGGGGTTTCAGGCATATTAGAAGTTTCGCGATACGGCAGTCATCTGTGTAGCTTACCTGATTTTTTTTATATAAACCCGTAGAAAGTTCTGTGAAAGCATTGAGTGGCTTATCCGTCGTGACGTCGCTGTCAAATCCGTAGGAAACGTCCATATTTTCGTCCGAAGTTCGTGCGCCTGAGGAGCCCTCCTGGATCAACTTGGAAGTGCTCGATTGTAAAGAGCATAGCATCTATATGCATCATTCTTAGAGACTATAGGCAATGTACAGTCATTTCTGTTTCAGTAATCTCCACACATGAGCCGCACTCTAGCCAAACATCAGGTGGGGTGTGATTACATAGTAGGCTACCGTATAAAAAATCTCAACCGCTAGGTGCTAACTTCACAAAAGTTACAAAACTATTACAAAATGTTTTTACGTTAAATTTGTTTTGAAGATTGAACATGTTTATATCACACGTCTTACACATTTTAATTAATGTATAATTGTTTTATAGTCACATATTTAATAAATATATGTCAAGGCATTGTATGAGAAAGTCTCTTGCATTCATTTTATTTACATATTAACTAACAGTAACATACAAAATAGCATTTTTAATCCATATATAATTACTATAATCGGCTATATCTATATTTTTAATGAATATAATAATTAATGAGTTTGAAATGAAATTGAACGTAAATGAATTTGAATTTAACTTTGTGGACCCAAAATCATATTTCCGTTTAATTTTAATTGACACAATTCTTCAAAGACCGTTTGAACTTGTAGACAGTAACATTGTTGCTTCTTGCTTTAAAGTTAAATTAATTTATAGTGATAACCATCATAACCCAAAGGGGAGACGCCGTTGATATGATCTCAGTTGAAACTGAGACCAGTTTGTGTATTACGAATTGTTTGTAATGAACTTTCACTGAAGTTTCTCATTCAATCATGATTATGAGATGTATCGGATTAATTCTGGGACACTTAATACAAATTAAACTATCTAAAATATCACATTTACTTCTGAGTAAGTCATTTTATTCACATGATTAGGTATTTTATTTCGAGACATTCAATTATTATTATTAATAATAATTACAATTATATATGCATACAATGTAATACAATACTCAGACTCAAGTCAGCATAGCGATTGTTATCTTCAGGCATATCCGAACTCGAGTTTAATATAGAAACAAATGCAAGTATTATAATAATACATTTTAAAGTTTTTAATTTAAAACCATCCATCATCGCTTTCAAGTTAACTAGTTTTAACCCAGAGATACTTGGTCTGTGAAACCACCCTGGTTTGGTTATTGCTTTTCTCTATGGAAGCAGTTGCACTGTGAGCTTAATATCAGGCAGTTTAATGCACTACTACTATAAAATGTAATAGTGACCTTTATATATATAACTCAAAACGGAATAGTTTAATGTAATATATAGTGCCTGTTGAAATATAGGACATGTAATCTAGCTAGCCATCTAGCAGGCTGGTATAGGCACACAGTTCTTTGTACCCGCAACATCTGTGAGAAATTACGTTCTTTTGTGAATGGCCCCGATTCATATTGTATCGAAAAATGGAAGTGAAAACAGCATTTTCGTAAATTTTTCTCTTATTGCTTGTTGTAGGTTTGTTTTATTGAATTCCAATCAGAGTGAAAACAAATAATAAACGGAAGAAGGAGGTAAAATAACGGATATCTAGCTTGTAACGTTTCTTTGTGTTACGATTTTTTTTATGTTTAGGATTTTCCTTTCGGATTTTTTGTCCTTGAGATATAATGTCATTTGTATTGAGTTAAATTGCCAAATTCACGTATCAGTATGTGTGAATAACTTCATAGAGTTTCACGCATGAATTGGTTGAAAATCATTACTTTTAATTAAGATATATTATGTGTACATGTATTTTACTAATTTTCCGTTAATAACGGTTTTATCTTTATTTTATAATATTTTCATAAGCACTGTAGCTTAAAATCGCATGGGCAGTGGTTAAATACGGGTCCAAGAACAATTTTTCATGTTTAAATGAACAAATAAATGCATTAATAAATCACGTGAAATCTTTGAAATTAATTTTTAAACTAAAAGATAACCTATGTAAAGACGTATTTACATAAATTTTTATACGCGTTTTTATCTATATTTCGACATGTAATCTATTACAGCAAGTTTTTGTACTAGGGTTTCGACTACTAAAACAGTTTCATGTGACATTGCGTGACAATAACTATGGGTCGTTTAATCAGATTATCTAGACGGCAGGTTGTTTGACCAGTATCAAAAGTTGTAACTTTTCTCCTATCTCTTTTTATATGTTAGAAGCGGTTTTTAGAATTCGTTCGGAGTATAAATTTGGTTTTATTGAAGTGAATGTTCGTACTATATTTTATTACGTTTCAATACGTAAGTTATGGTTGTAGTATATTTTCAAATAAAATTTATATACGGTATATCTAGTTAATGCGTACGATAATAGTAACATATAATAATACAAGTTATATAATGTATATGTATATATAATAAGTAAATATATCTAATTGTTGTGTATTTTGACACAAAACAAAGTATCCCAAATTAGAGATAACACATACCATATGGCTAGCTAATGTTTGTATCATACATATAAGTAGGTTTATATACATATACCTATATATACATTGGTATGAGATTTTTGGGAAATTGGAACTCGTATATTAGTCAATACACCGATATAAAATATATAATATAAAATGGTATAATTATTTGGTGAAAAAAACAAGTGAATTGATTTAATGCCAAAACGTCACATTAAACTAATCAGAATAAGCTTGATAGCAAATCTCATTGACAAATTTAAATTAAATAAAAATAACCAAAAAAATGTACAAACTTATGACAAGAAACTGTCATTGTTAACAAAAACTGTATTCTTATATTATTTAAAGTCTAATTGAAATTTTGCTGTCACCGAAGCCGCCCTTTTCAAGAAAGTTGACTCTTTGAGTGGAAATTCTTCACCGTCTCCCACTGGTAGTGACGTTTTCATTAAACTGTTGTCTTCTATCATATTGTCACTAAATCACGTGCCACTTTTAATTTCTTAAATGTTATTTTAATAATATAATAGCTGCTAATACGGATTTCATTTACGTGAACCATATATACAATACAATATGATTTTATACGTTTATTCACTCCAAGACTGTCTAGCTAAAAATAAATCTTTAGTTACCTATTTCGTCATATTTTCTCTATGTACAACTGTACATATGTATATATAGAATGCAATGTTGACTTTACGTTAAGTCAAATGAATTAATCAACAAAATCTCATATAGCTCGAGGTTTATGCAAATATTCCTTTGGAAGACACGTGGCGTCAATGTATGCGCAACTAAATGAATGTATTCACGTATTCCCTTTATTATTTTATGTTCATATAAAATGACCAGAGTCCATCTCCTATATTATATTGAGAGACTAGTGCAATTTGATCGTTCTTATATTCTTTACTTTATATTGTACGTTGGTTCCTACTGAAATACTCGGACTAGTCAAAATACAATTAATAATTTGCGCGGCAACTGTTTAGCCCCTTGTTCATGAATCAAAACTAGGAGGCAACTGACGGGAAGAGCTTTTTTGCTACGAATCGGTTTGATAATAACTTTAGACTTTATAAATAGTGTCCGTGTGTGCACTTGCATAATGCTCTTAAAGGTTACTTTATGTTATATTTAAATCATAAGCGCAAAGTATTTATACTTACCTTTTTATAAATAGGTGACCTTTTCTAAAATATCTACTGTAATTTTATACGTCAGAGGTATTACGTTATTTGACATTTAATTGGGGATATTTTCCCATTAATTCTTATATTGATTTCTACAATATTTGTAGTGACGTCATTATTCAAATCCTAGGAGCTGATGACCTATTTTTAAGTAAGTTTTAGTATGAAAATAGGTTTAATCTATCTTTAAAATAAAATCCTTTGACTCAGTACCACCCAGAGTGTATTATATTTATTTGAATCAAATTGAAATTCTTTCCTACGTTTCTCGATTAAAGTGAATTCTGTGAAAGGAAGTAAAGAGATGCTTGAAAGTCAGCTGACAAAGAGACCGCGACTTTACTGTCGTTCCTCGTCGATTTGTACCAAACGTTTGGGATAAAAAATACTCTTTGAGGGGCCATAAGAGGATTTACTTCTGAGAAATTGTCGGACCTCTTGAGAAAGAAGATTAAGTTAATATATTAATTTGTCTAATTTCTAAACGGAATAAAGCTAAGAGTTTTCCGTAAAATCCATTCTTTTGTTTTAAATGCATTTAATAGTTTTTTTTACATCGGCTTAAACCGTATTTTTAATACGAAATAAGAATAATTGGCACAACCATACTATTTACTTCTGGTTAAGAATAATGATTTATTCCTCTGATTAAAAAGCAAATAACACAAACTTTTATTAGACATATTTACTTTAGGTACAAGATTCTGGAAAATATAAAATAAAACAAAATATAATATGATAAAGTAAATTTTATTCTTACAACGAAAGTATGAATGTTAACTAATTACAATACAATGAAACGTTAAAAAACAGAAGCAATATTATGAAAGGAATATTATTTACATAAAGATTTAGAAATAAACATTCAGAAATTTAACAGAAAAGCTGAGATATTATAAGCAATAAAGAATACGTACTAGTACTTAGTTACTGTATTACCATCATTGAGTTAAATATAATAGAGAAGCGTTATTTATTTTGCTCTATAACGTATAAAACAATCGGTACATGTATATCTTGAAATAAAACTGTAAATAAATAAAAAACAAAACAAAAAAAAATAAATATAGAAATAAGTCATATCATCTGATCAACAATAAATTGACAAAACTGTGAGTGCTATTAATAATGTTGAACTTGCGTCTTCTCTAGTATATATAACTCAATGATTTTATAATTTAGGATTAACATAATTTCCATAAAAATAAAACCTTCCTTATGAATAAACAATTTTGATTATACAAAGCTAATTTTAAAACAAAATATTATTTCAGTCGATAGTCGATTGACATATTTACAATTTACTAATTTTTATAAAATTATGCAACATTTTGTATAGAAGTGATCTTTGTTTTTGAGAACATCACTAAAATATAAAACTATGTACAAAAGTGTGAAGAGTATAATTAAATACAAATTCACATTATTACTATTAATAAACTATAATAGAAGGCGTTTACTAACTATCTTTTATTTAATAGTAAATATAATGATATATTGTTCAATTTCGATCGAAAATTCTATTTTCAATACGAACTAAAATTATTATTGTTACGACAACAGATTTGTTTTCCTTTGTAGGCCATCTAAACAAAAGCAACTAAATCATTTTATCGTACGTATGGCGTATTTTACAATGAATTAAATTAAATAATAATTGTGAAGAAAATAAATTTAATTTAAATAATTAAATAGATATGTTTCGATATGTTATCTAACGTTTGATAACTTCTTAAAATTAACTTTAATTCTAGTATTTATTTTAAATTATTCTAAAACCTTTGTTATTACGAAAAACTGAAGACAGAGAACTTAATTAGAAATTTATTTACAATCATATTTTTTATTAGAATAATACATTAGATATCTAAAACCTGATTTCTTTATAAAATTACGTTTTCTAAAATTAAAGAGCGACTTGGTAAGATACGTATAGTTTAGTAATAAACTTAAATTTTAAGAAAACGTATGAGCACAGAGAAATTTCAATTTTAACACAACACTTTGTAACAAAAAATACATTTTAAATGTTGTTTTAGAATAATAATTTTATAAAGAAATCGTTCGAGTACAAAAATGTTCAATTTATCACGTTATTATTTGAAAACTAGATACTAAAATAACCAACGTAGTCACGAGTAGCGATATACACGCGTTAGTCCGTTCACCAGAACTTCGAACTGGAAAAGAAAATCTTATTAGAATTTTCCCTTTTTATAATTTAACACAATAAGTTACTCGTACATTCTGCATAAGTACGTATAAATGAGTAATGTATTAGGCACATACAAATACAAACAAAAAATCTAATTTATCATCAGTTAGGGGAAGAAAGTAATACATTATCTCCGAATTTAATTACTTATTATTTATAGAAATGAACGAAAACAGAACCCTGATGACATCGCAGTCTCCTTAGTTAAATAATTTACTTGGGTAATTTAAATTTATTATTAGCATCGTAATAATTTATATTTTACTTCTTTAATTAAATAAAATGTTTAGGGACTGTTTGATTAATAATATTATTTCATTTAAATGATTTATAATTCTAATACTTAGATTAAAAATATTACAATATTAATATCAGTTCCTGTTGTTGTTCGAATTTTAAATTTAAAACCTATAGGAATAGAAATAAATATTTGCAAGGATGGATCATTCTGGCATTAATATGAAATTTTATACGTTTCAGGTAATACATGAAATGGGAAGTTGGCAATGACAGATGACAAATGATGAATGACAGATGTAAAACAAATCTTCTATCCTGCAAGAAATACCTTCGTCAAGTTACAAATAACCCTGTATATTGAGATTAGAACACTTGAAATTTGTTTGGCGCGACAGGCTAAAGCTTCCTCTTAAGCCAAGTTATCGGAAATTGGAGATGTTAACTTTAACCTCTAATAACCCATGTGCCTATAGATGCAGGAAACACGAGTATATTGAGTTACCTATTTCAATCAGACTTTCACAGCTATAAATTATTTACAGGAAATTTCTATGTATGTAGTTACATAGTGGAATATTATCTATTATTACAATTAAAATCAAACATCGAGTTGTTATTTCAACAATAATAACGAGAGGAGTATGCCCTGCCATTCTAGACTTCAAGTGGACATAGTGTCGAGGTGACTGCTACAAGCAGACATCTGTTTGTGGTAACAGCTGCCTCCACTCAAGGACCACACTCCAGCTTAACACCAGGCGGAATGTGGTCATATACTTGGCTACTATAAAAAATAATTACCAAAAAAGGCAAGTTTGTAATTTATGTTTAAAAGTATTTTTTTATTTAAGCTATAACTATGTATAATATATAAAAGTTTCTTGAAAATAAAAAGAATAAGTATGTTAATATTAAAGTACTAAACGTACGTGCATGCAGGAGAAGATTAATGGATGTGGTCGAGGTGAAAGTAGTATGTAGGGAGAGAGAGACTCGTCGACTTTTTAGTCTCATAGCTTCCATAGTAACCCCGTGAAGGCATTTATATATATAGATAAATGGTATGGTCTAATATCAACCTATATAAAGCCGTAACTTACCTAACAACATAGCTTCTTTACTATCAGCTAGTAATGTGTTCCCCACCACAGCTTCACTACCTTCCCTCCACGCTGGAGCAACCCTTGCTGTACAGCGCACCTGCATAGTTCTACCTACAGGCACTCTTAAACCTAAGGCTGCAGACAACAAGCCATGATTGTGCAGCGTTGGTGGATATTCTACAAGAAGATTTTCGTCTGTTACCTGTGAAATAAAATCATTGTCTTCAAATAAGATCTTAGTTTCTCTTATAAACCAAACACTACTGATTTAAGTAAGTTATTGGACGTACTGACTGCCCATGTTCTGGCCAACACTAACCGGCCAATTCATATTATTAATATGGCTTACAATATGGTATCTCTTACATTAGATTTTGATTCATGTTTCCAAAATAAACCACCATATATTTAAAAAAAACAACAACGTAATTATACCATAAATTTATAATAAATATCAAAATCGATCATAGTTATACGTATCGACTTTAGTTCTATATCTATTTGAATATCAAATATTAAAAATTTAGTACAAAGAAAATCCTAATACTAAAAACTCCACTGTATTAAGCCATGTAAACCTCAAGCATATGTAGACAAGTATTTATTGGTATAAGCTGTTAAGTTTAATCTTAATATTACATAATGGTGAACTGCATTGCGGGCCGTAGTTATACGTTAATTTAGGAACGGTATTTCAATTACGATTAACACCTAATTAGAGAAATTGTCTATCATATAGATATATTTAACTAAACTTAACCTCTGTAATAATTTACTATAGTAATAATAAACGTTATATCTAACAAAATTACGTTGTGTTTTCAAATTCGACTTTAACAACATAATATATCGAAATATATGTCCTCTACATAAATGAATATATTGTGACCTTTTACAATTACTAATCACCTAAACTTTCCAACTACGAATATCATTTTATAACTGAATAATATACACAATAATTTTATATCAGTATAATTTTGCAAAGCATACCTCTAGTTACTTTCAATATATTCATTTAACAATAACATATTTTAAAAGGATCTCAGTTTAAATTGTATGAAATAGCAGGCCGGAATTCCCACCGGTGCATTCCGTTTAAAGTATGCTGTAGAGTTTTGTACTGTTGAGATAAAACGCATCATTTGTAACATTTCAAATTAATACCACAACATTTTAAAGCTTGCATCCATTACCGCACAACTTTTGTACATTTACGAAAAATCTATTTGTTATATGTACTTACCAAAGTTTTTAATTTATATATTTTTCAAAAAATTTCTTAGTTATATTTTTATACAAGAATATAAGTGTCTAGAAATACAATTACAATAATATACATATTTATGATTTTTTATTTATAAAGATGATAAATGATTTATTTGAAACAGTAATGTACCAGAGAAATCATATTATATTCATATGATTCATCACTTCACTTCTCAAGTTTCACATATTTGATATAAATTACGAAACTATAATACACTAATTAATGCAGTATTCATACGGGTGTTCTAAGGTATATAAATGAAAAGTAAATCTATAATTAAATAATTACAAATAACTTATAACTAATTTTATATCAACTTAGTCATTTCAGACGACATTCAGGTTAAAATTTTTTTATTTTTTTATTTTTTTGTTTAAATTATAACTGCATTGAATAACGAACAATCGTATGATAAATGGTCACATATACCTAGAAGAATATACTGAACTGCTTTTATAGAATTACGTGCATACATGGCCTGTCATTTACATTGTAATAAACTGGTACGCAAAATAATCAAGCTACATCAACTACATTTGTTTACAATCAACGTTTGTTTTATTTTTGCAGTGATATTTTAAAATAGCCTAGTTAGCTAATCATGCGGTATATTGATTTTGTCGAAGCTATAATAGTACCTTCTCTCCGTCTATGTCCCAACTAAGAATAGCTGCGGGATAGGATCTGCCTGAAGTGCAGTTTAGAAACATCGCGTCTCCCCTGCGGTTCTCTTGTTCGTTTCCTGTTATTCTCGGACCTTCCCGTGGTAAATCTATTCAAAATTTAATAATAGTATTAAATTGTATATTCTGTAGGTACTATTTTCAATTATTACGAAGTAAGTGTAATTATTGTAGTAGTTATATTTAAATATAAAATAAAACAATTCTAATATATGGAGTAATCAATCACGACGAAGACAACATAAACATACATACTCAGAATATATACATGTTTTTTTTCTTTCATACATAATGCGTAACTCGTGCACATATTGTATTTTTGTAAATGATGTAGTCATCTACATATTATATATATATAGTGAAAACCGTTACAAAGGTATCTTCTAAGAACAATCTCAGACCTATCTGAACTAGTTTCTTTGAAGCCATCTTTATCAAACTCAAGCTGAGTGATATTAATCTTTGCTTACTTTGCGTCGCCTCGATCGAGGACATTTAAACCCCTACTTTCTACATAAAATGTACCCACATATAACTTCCATTTTCCCTTCCCCCGCTGATGAGGAGAAACTTGGCGCTTCAGCTGAAACTTCGCATCTATATATGCCGCTACTTTTCAGTGTTACTTGATGTAGCGTCACCTTTCGTGCATCTGATTTTGATAACTATTAAACAAAAAATGATAATGGCACTATAATATACTATAATATTCGTCTTGTCAAGCCGGCATAGTGATGGCGACTGTTGCACTATGCCAGTGATTCTCAACCTTTTTTTTGTTGCGGCAGCTTTTTAACGATTTCAGAATTTGGCGGCACACAAAGAAAAAGATTAGTTTAAAATGTTTTAAATCATATTATTTAATAATATTAACATTTATATATATTTAAAATTTGGCGGCACACTTAGAATTTCGTGGCACACAAAAATGTCGGGGCACAGTTGAGAATCACTGGTCTATGGGAACAGTTGTCTCCGCTCAAGGACCGCACTCTACCTTAATATCGAACGTGTGCTAATTTGTCAGGTTACTATAAAAATCTTATTCAAATCTTTATTTTTTAGTAGTATGAAAATTCACATGTTATCAAGTGACTTTAGTGCTCATAGCAAGGAGTCTCATGGTATCGATTACCTCCTGGGATACGGGAACAACTAAATAGTTCGAGGTTCATGTGTCTTTTATGAGTAGCTCGCGTCAAATGTCTACGGGTTTTGTAACTTCAGTTAAAAGATAACAAATGGATAAAATACGATATTGTCTTACATATGAGTAAAATTTAATAATAACAGACACAAACATTGACATTTATTAATTGTAATCTCTTTAAGCGTCTACATTGTTGAAATCGCTCAGGAGTTCAAAAGGATTGCATTCAGTGAGAGATTATTCACGCTCGCTGGAGTGAAAAACCGAGGATGCGGTTTTAGTACAATACTTAGATAAATAATAATTCGTTTGATAATACTTTTAAGAAACAAAGATCAAAGGGCTGACATAAAAATAATGATGTTTTTCTAAAAGTAATTTCTTTAAGCGCAATTTAAGAGCGGTCCAGTTGACGGAACTTTTGAATGGGAAAGAGTACCACTGAGCTAACGTCCATTGTTTGGCCCTCGGCTCGTTTCTTCTCCGGTCTTTTGTCAATATTTCCCGAACGACGTTACCTATTGTGCTCCAAAAACAGATAACCGAAATATCCTCTCCCGGGAAAGTATCGCATTTCGTGAAACCTTTCAAATTATATTTGCTAAGTGGATATCTAGGACGTTCGATGCTGGCCGGCCGTTATTGTAGTAACCTATCAATTTTCGACAAATTATTGTATTCGAAAAACGAAAGTGTAATATTTGGATAAAATGATACAAAATTCGGTACCAAATAACATTAACATTGTTTGTTAGAAAATACATATAATAGTTCTGCTTTTCCTTCTTAATAAAAATATTAATCATATATGATAAGCAAGATATATTATATTATAAAGCAAATTGAATCAAAATTCATGTTTTATTTATTACATTGAAACTAAAATTAGGCAGTATGTTTTAACATCAACCTGAAATTAGTAGGTATATACTATTGACTTTTTTATATTCATAGTCAACAAAACAACAAAATGAGAAGCAGCCTACGATTGACCTTAATAATAACAAAACAAAATTACTTACATCTACTTTAATTCCTTCTAACTTATAAGATTGTTTAGGAGGATCATATTTAGGTAAATATCTGTAGAATTCTTCGTTATCTCGGTACCATTTCACCGAGTATAGAGTGTCATCTTCTAAATCGTAATCGCATTCCAACAATGCAGGCTGCCCGCGGACCCTATACGACGGCACAGACACTCGAATTATTTTCAATAACATGGATTCTGAAACAAAAGAGAATTTTCCATTTAGCAAGAATTTAGATACACTCTACTTTGCTTCCTCGTCTTATAGTTAGTACTTCAAGTTTTCTACTTCTTAAGTGATTTAGTGAAATTTTGGGATTAGGTTAAAAGTATCCGCGTTCACCGAGAGATTGAGAGATACACATAAGTTTCCTCAAGCTGAGATAGCAGTAATCTCCGATTATAGAAGCACTCTTGATCACAAGCAACTATGAAGCAAAATAAAACAAAATCCGTTCGAGCAATGCTACTCTTTTTTTTAACTCATTTCATTATCTTTTTAAAGAGTATTTCTTTTAATATGTAGTTACCAATATTGCGCACTTATATGGGAAGAAGAAAATCATTTTTACTTTTTTCCTAGTACATATACTTATAGATGTACAGTATAGTGTCCAAGAAACATTTTCCAATAAGATTACTAGAAAATCTACAGCAAATGTGTTCAGTTACCAGAAAAATAAACGTCTCTAACCTTAATGCGAAGAGACACGGATTTATTCTGGTGAAAATAACAAGAACCCGCATACAGTCATTTGATGTTACACAACCGAACTATTTTGTTGCAACACTGAATTGAGAGCTTAAGGCTATTATTTTGTGGAAATGCTATTACATTTTGCTCTTAGTGAAAAATATATTAAATATTGCTTTAAAATAAACACCTATCGTTTAAATTGGAGCACAGGCATTAGGGAGTCTAATGGTAATTTTCAGTTTAGTTTTCCCACTTCAACTATGATCAGTAGAAGGCGGACCTGTTTACTGCAAATTGTTTATTATTTACGGCTATTTATTAACTTGGCTAATTAAAAAAAGTCTTATTGGCAAATGATTAGTAAGGACTATTCTAATTAGAACATTTATTTTAATTCGTCGTTTCGAATGCTTTCAGCTACTTATTCAATAGACGCATAATCACATAATCTTTTAAATTATTTAAATCGCGTTCGGGAATAACTCCATTGGGGAATAGTTTAATGTTAAATTATGATTATTAAATTAATTAATATATTGCAAATAATTACAGTGTACATTACAAATGCAAAAATGTTCAAAACGCATGTTTCAATTTGCAATATTATTAACAGCCTAATTACGAGAAGGTTAAAATTAATTGTTTTAATAGTTATTTGCGTCAATATAAATTAAACTTCATGATAAAATTGAAAATACCATTACATAATTAGTGTTATTAAAATTAATACATGATTTATAGGGATGTGCTTTCATTAATTCTCATCAACAATAACATTTATATGAACTTAAATAACATCGATATATTTTCGTTTTATTAAGACAAATTTGCGCGCTTATGTATTTTATATTTAAGTGTGCTCCCGTTACTCGCGCTCAAGAAGCATACGAGATTTGTGCGCTATGAAAGTGGCGATGAAACATCGTAAAGGGTTCTTAAGTTACAAACTGATTTATAAACACGAGTCTAAGTACTTTTTTAATATACGGTTTCTACTTTTTTATAATTCATCTTAATAACTAAAATGTTATTTTTATAAATAGTTTAAATTATACAAATTTATACTTGTTTTATTTATACTAATATTTTAAATAAATTTTCCCAGAATCGAACCTTGGCGCTGTTGCAAAGTAATGATACAAAGGTTGCTAAATGGGCATTCGCTATTATTGTAAATAATAATGCATTAAAACAATAATGTTTTAAATGATGTGGTAATTGGTGGTCAAGGGCGGTGGAGCCCACGATGACGGATCTTGTCGAGAACGTAGAATAATACATTTTAAAACCCGCCTACATTAATTCCGCGACGTTAAATACAGATGGAGCGAGGCTTTTAAAAAAGAAAATTTAACAATCTTTATTTGAATAAAACGCAATTTTTAATAATAAGTTAAAATAACAAGCTCATTTAATGAGTTACTGTTTTGTTTTTCAGATTGTTAAAAAAGATAATTTAATTAAAAATTTTAATTACTAATTTTAGATATTTACCTTTTTACTTGTAATTGTAGAGTTTGTTGTAAAACCCTTTATGCTGCGAGTTATAAATAAACTATAGTCCTTATTTATATTTGAATATAACTTTTCCATAACAAATTCTGAGCTAATTTACGTTAGTACTTATTAAAGTAAAAATAGTTGATAAGCAAAAACCTTTCATGTGCATCAAATTTTCATTTCATTTTTATCTACATTATAAATTTCGTATACACACCCATTTCCTGAAAGGTTGCGGCGAACTCACTCAAGATATAATTTTTACACAAGGAAGTCTAAAATCTTTTTAGTATCTCACTGAAAACCTGTTACTTATGCATTACTATAAATATGCAGAAAAATCCACCTTAACAATTCCTCTTAAAAGTCAAAATTCTTTGAATAGTATTTACAATAGAGCATATGTTGTCTTCCCCTAATATCTCCAATAATTTTAAGACCAGCTGGCCAAGTTGGCAACCCGCCAAAAATATAAGAACGGAAGAATCTAAAAAAATTCACCGGAATTCTCTTCCCATTTTCTAATAGACGCCTTAGAAGTCTTTAAAAACTTGTGTATTATACCTATATAAATATATATAGATATATATTGGAGTAATCTATACAATACTTAGGTTTATACGTACACAATGTCTAAAAAGGTTAAGTCACACCACCAGTTACGTACGTGCGTTTGACATGACTTTGTAGCGTATGAAATTGGCACGTGCATTTTTTCGTCCAATAAAGCTTTGAGTTAAATATATTGGAGAACATTTTGCTTATAGAATAATACGTAAACTGGATAGAACACAACAATTGCTATTAATAGAAAATTCAAATGAAATGAAAAGAATTTATTAGCAAAGGCACTAAAGGCGTACGCTTGCTCATCGTTAGATTCTACAATGGGTTCGGAAAGACGTATGACAAGAAGAAGACTATAAAAGAACTAAATCAATTGTCTGCACATTAAATTTAAATTAGATTAGTAAAATTGGATAAAATCCACGGTGCAACCACACAGGTACCAACCCAATAATATGAAAAACTATGCAGGTGAGTAAAATATGTATAACCTGTATTTAAGTCTAGATTTTAAAAACTATCACGTTATGCATTATATATCTGTAATAGCTATATTGGAAACTACATAGCATTTACGTGAAACATATGATAAAGATGATAGTAATCAAACGAAATTTCATGTGTTAGAGAAAGAGTACGTAAGTAAAAGTTTTTTTAATTTAAAAACTTTTGTGCGTGTGAATAATAACACCTAACAATAAATTATTAAACAAATACACAGTCAATTGTTTGTATAACAATGTGAAATCATTGATTTTTACTTAAGCGGCTCTTTTATATTTACAAAAAGAAAAATGTAACGTGAAAATGTAGGTAGGTATATACTTTTATCCTACCCAATATTGTTTATTAAGGTACGGGCAAAACTCATTATTACCCAAACGTGCCATGTTATGACCTTTGTTCCGCCATTAACATAAACAAAATACCAATTAATTTTGATATAACATTTTACTTGCACTATAATTGCTTACTACTATTTATATAAATTTATGACATTATTTTATAGTTAATTTTCTTTACAATAAAATTTTAAATTAAAATCTTAATTTCTATATTTAATGTAAGATAAACACATACATTTGCCATAAATATTGAAAGTTAAAATAACAAAAACTTGGTTCGTATTTTCACTGAAAATACATTCTAAGTTGCTTTCAGACGACAACATAATCAGCGTTGGAAATTGTAGAACGCGACCCAAATACCTAGATATTAAACATAATACAATATAATGAACTGAATATTTATATTTTACACAATTTACAAGACTTTATATCGCGTTTAATTAGATTATTTTAATCCGAAACGTAAAACCATCGTATTTGCAGCAATTAAAATAAACACAATAGCAAGCCGCACAAAAAAAGCCTGGCATGCGACTACTCTCCCTCTGATGCTAAGCTACATACACTGCGGTCCATGTGTGGAGACATCTGCTACCACAGCAAAATAAATGTCTGCAACAGTCGAAAATTCCTCACTACTAATGGTAAAATAGAGAATTTAAAATATTTTTGTATACAAATATGTGGATCAGTGATACATACTTTATTGTCTACAGTTTGACATTAATTTCGACTTATAGTCAAGTGGAAAGATATGTATCCATATAGTATCACTTTTCAGTTATTGGTTATTCTATATATATATAGGTACCTATAAGGAGCTACATTATTAAATTTAAAAAAAAATGACGTCATGCTCGAGCTCTTTTGTTTAAAAGTCCGTTTCGTTGAAATTAAAACAATAAACGTAAACCCGCAGCGAAATCACACGAAAGGAATTTATATAACGAAATTACATTCTAATTACTTAGGTGAAGTGGGGCGGGTAAGTCATTAAATAATACCAAAATATCACGACACTAGAGTATGTTATTAAAACACCAGTCACAGAAAATAATAGCATTAGAACTTATTACTATTATAACATAACAGAAGATTCATAGGAAACGAACACGCGAAGGCCATTTCCAGGCACGCCTGTTTCAATTTACAATAAAATTACACTGTTTTATTTATTGTTTACATTGAAAACTATTGGGGAAATTTTCCGAATGTTGATCTTGTACGACTATATAAACGCTTTATCGAGCTTTATATTTGCTTACCAACACGATTAAGTAACTATAATATTTTGCAATAATTATGGTGGCGCTACTAAATAAGACTAGTGAAACTCACAATTGTCAATTGTTACGTGATTAACGTAGCCAATTGTAGTCGCCGATTGATTAATAATCACATGAATTGGGTACATGGTTAGTAAATTCCTAGAGAAAAATATTTCCACTGTTTACAACGGTTTTAACTAAAATTATGAAATAATCAATTTGAAAACTCGTTGTAATTGCGTCTCTCTCTCTCGACCTTTGCGTGTCGGATTAAAGTTCAATTCGATTTACAACGATTAAACTAGGGATCATCTGGTTTAATTTAGAATACTTGCCAATGACAGGAGTAAAAAGTTGATTTAACGAAAATAAAATCAAAGTGATATTTGACTAATTGAAAAGTTAAACGTTCATTTCAGTGACATTAACATTGAAGGTAGGATCTATTGGTTAGCACGTCTGGAGTCTAAGGTCAGAAAAGATGGCCGATTATATAACATATATATCAACTTTTGTTAAAAAGTAATGTGTGTGCGAACGCAAACGACGAGCCCCCGGCGGGTCTAAGAGCAGACCCGCGAGCGAGTTACCTCGTCTAGCCGGAAATGGGAATGTGATGATGATGGGGCGTCGTCGTGGCGCTGGTGGATCGCTGGTTCATGGGGTTTTTTGACCTTGCTTATGCCGTTTCGTTAAGCGGGATGGCTGAAGGACCAGCGGGTCTGAGAGCAGACCCGCAGCGAGTTATCTATGCAAAACACAAGCACCGGTCAGGCCAGCAGTGCCCAACTCGGAAGTAGTTGATTGGCTCGGGTCGCAACCAGGACCAGACGAAGCTCCGAAGGAAGACGATACTCACCAGGAAACAGTGAAACCACAAGAAATGGCGGATGTGATGGAACCGATGGCAGCAGCGATGGAAAAGCTGCTAAGAAGAGCCGTCCGAGAAAACATCCCGCCAGGAAGAGCGCCAGAACTGCCGCGCTTCGACGGCGCCACCGAGGATTGGTTGCCGTTCAAGGCGGCGTACCACCGATCTACAGAGCTGTATCGTCTGAAGCCCGTAGATAACTTCCTACGACTACAGAGGTGTCTCGGCGGTGAAGCGCGAAGAACAGTGGTATCACTACTGCACTCAGCTGAAGACCCGTCAATAATTATGAAGGCATTGGAACGGCATTTTGGGAACCCGGAAGTGCTCGTCGAACAAATGCTAAAAGACGCGCGTGAACTTCAAAGTGTCGACCATACTAACGCCAAACGATTGAACAAGTTCGCGAGTGCAGTGCTGAATATAACATGTGTGGCGAGAAAACTTGGCGCGAGAATAA